>CANNZV010000107.1:575756-624165 GCA_947561585.1 Caprella mutica
CTTTATTTCTAGTTCTATAGGTTCTTTGCCTAAGGTAACTTGCAGAAGTATACTACAAGTTTCTTTAGTCTTAGGGCCTGAAGAAGCCTTATGGTTGAACAATTTAATAATTGAGATAAGAGAGTAGATAAATGGGGATAATAAAACACTTGTAAGAAACGAAACATTCACTATTCAATACTGTCGATAAAATTTAGTACAACAAATTTTGAGCCTAAGTAAGAGTTGAGACGAGGGAATTTCTCACGAGAGAACTTGGTCACATCTAGGAATCCGATTTCACACTCCTCTTCTAGTTAGGTGATAGATCCTTATATACCTTAACTACTCTCCAACCTTCTAGGTACAAGGTTAGGGTACGTCAAGGTTTTGAGTTAACTTTGGCGTTTCATTGTGTTAGTACGGATACCACTAATTGCTTTGTTGTTCTAGCGAAAATTCTTGCAGGAAATTAGATGAATTCTTGCAGGTAATTAGAGGTTCCATTGTGATAGCAACTAATTACCACTAATTATCTTGTTTTTCTCGCCTAAACTCTAGCAGGTAATTAGAGGTAATTAGACACTCGCTATCATAAAAACATTTTGTTAACATAGTATAATATTTTCTAATAGAATATAATATAATATTTTATTTGAATATTTTATTAATTATTCTTCCCTCAGATACTAAAATAATAATTCCGAATTAATTATTACTGGTAGTGAAAGTAATATCTACTATTATCTACGTGAAGTTCTACTATCTACTTTAAAGCTGAAGCTTGGTGAAGCTTGGTTGTTACACATTCCCCGCGAAAAATGAAAAAAAAAATAATAAGCGTTAAGCATAACCTTACTATTTTTTTATTATCTAAATCATTCAAATATAATTTTCAATGATGTCCTCATCATGTTTACTAGCGATGCGATAAATACCAGTTAGTTGCAACATCTAAGTTATAAACTCCTTAAACAACAATGTTTATACTCTTGATTCAAATTGCATAGTAATAGAAAATATGTGTTGTATTTGTGTGTGTTGATGTTCTGTCTTCCATGGTCCTTGCGGATGAGCTGCTGGGCGTCTGAGGACTAGTGGAAGGTCACGTCCTTGCAAGGTGGGTCACGTCCTTGCCTTCTGCTGAGTTCCTCCCAACCAGTTATGTTATTGCGATTGGTTACGCGTGTTGTAGTTCGTAGATCGAAAGGTTTACTCAGGAACGTGTGTATGTGTGTATGGAATGAACAAATTAATTAATACATTATACAACTTAATCAATTAGTTTAGCTATTTGTGATTGACCTTTAAACTTAGCCTTGGACGAAGAAGGTGTGAGTTAATCACCAACCATTGTCTTCAACGTGGTTCCATGAAATAAGTTATGCAATACCCAAATAAATAAACATGTATTTCATATTTAACCATTTCACATATTATATTCATTATCACAATAGCTATATGTATATTCAAGAGTTTTGCACATTATATATTTAGCATCAATATTCTTAACCTTATTTATTACTACTTGGTTAGTTCAAACAATCATGATTATATATAAAGCGTAAATACTACTGGGTTAGTTCAAACAATCATGATTATATATAAAGCGTAAAGGATATAGCATAATATAGTATCCTTAATATTATTATGTCAACCTTAAGTCTTGGTCCGAACCTGTTTAGTAGTTATTATAAGCTTTCAATGGAATTTCAGTTACACTATTTTGGGAGTCAGAGAGTGAAGGATATAACTTAGTTTTGGTGTTGGTCCCTATTGTCCTTGACGATTGTTTTGACCTATTAGAGTCTCGTGGCCTATTTCTAGTACGGTTCCTTATTGTCCTTACCGATTTCTTCACTTTCTTACTTCCTGCTGTTAGTCTCTTACCTACTGAAGATCTGACTGAGCTGGCACTGTTTAAACTTTTTAATGATATATTGTCTACGTCATTCCTAATCTTTCCCAATTTGTGTCTCACTCTACGGAAACTGTTTCTCAATGGCAAGGTTAGTGAGTCTCTAGACGAAAGTGTCTTCCCTGTTTCTAAGTCCCTGTCCTGAACTCCTTTCCTTTCTCTATATTTCAGGAAATAAAGAATCAATACCAATAACAAATTTATGATTACCAATACTAATAAACTTCCTTGTGTTACTATCGAATAAGTTTGTACCTCTTCGATGGTGAGATCCATGTCATCAAAAGGTATTACGAATGGATTATTGGATGGTAATTCATCTATCAATTCTTTTATAGTTTCATGGACTGTGAAACTTTCATTTATATTTATAATTGGTAAGTCTGTGATATCAAACGGGTTTTTCCTCTTCTCTGTCACTAAACGTTCAATATCTATTTCATGTCTCAGTTTTGCATGCCATGTTACCTGCTCAGTTTTTATGTCACAGTTAAGTGGCACGTAATGTAACCCTAATAAGTTATCTCTCACTATACCTGTTGGACATTCTAACTCAATAGGCATTCTAGTCACAGTGTATATTAGTCGGTTAGTTGTTGTGCTTTCCAAGTAAAATCCATCTTTTGTTCCTAATTTCTTAAAGTTACAAAGTTGAACTATTGTTTCGACGTCACCTAAAAATGCAGCTAATTCACATGAACTGTGATTAAATATCCACGCTGGTTCTGTCGTTCGTAATATATGCGTTTGATTATCTAATGAATATAAGTTTGTCTTGTCTGTACTTATATACTGTTTACTATCAAACAAAAACGTGTTCTGAACGATTGGTATGACTAACCTGTTTTCCAACTTCATTGGGTGAGGAGTTAACGTTACTACCTTGTATTTCTGTTTATATACTAATGGGATTTGTGCCATGAATTCTGGTCTTCCTAGATTCTTAATAGTTATGTAAGCAAGTAATTGATCTATCGTGAATCTATCTATATTTTCTATGGGAAATTCTAACTCTGGATAAAACTCGAGTCCTTCTTCTACGACTGCTCTAATTGTTTTAACGTCTAACATAACGGTATTCAAGTTTCCCGATCTAAGTAACGTCAATGTATTCTCTGTTATTCGAATGAGCATTATAGCTTGGAGACAAGCCTGTTTCAACTGGTCGAAGTTCCAGTTAAACATCTGTCTACGTTCACTATTTTCTAGAGCATTGTTAAATTTTTCAAGATCACTTTTACGTCTCTAATCGAATCTGACGTATTCTTAGCTAGCATGTCAATACGGCTATTAGTGATATGAATCTTTTTATCTACCTTTGAGATATTTTCGTTTATAGTTTTAATCTCGTCAGTGTGATCGGTCCCTCAAAATAGAGATCCGACTACTCCTCCCCCTATTGCTCCTACTGCTAATCCAACTCCCAGTCCTACAAAAGCATGTGGGTCATTAGGATTAACTATACCCTGCGGTCTGGCTTCACCTAGATACGAGGCTACGTTATTTGGATTGTCATTATTTTCGTTGTCCAACATAGTCCAGGTTTTGTTCAGTCTTTGTTGCAGTTTTCCATAATTTGCGTTTATTTCGTCGTGTAAACTATAACACAGCATATTGAAATTTAGATAATCTACAATTTCTATGTAAGACATTTCTATCTTAAAAAGTACAATGAGATTCTACGAACAAAAAGATCATTCTCCTTAACACTACCTAGAACCATCGAACCAAGAAGAGACTCTATGGTTTTGTGTGTTAAATGGAGGTTCAGAATTATCTGTTTGTATAAATCTGTGACGAACTTTAATTGAATTTGAGCTAAAAGTATCACACCTTCCGTCCTGGCCGATCCATCCCACTGCCAAGCTGACATAGGTACTACGTCTGCCGCCAGGGTTGCACAACAGACACAGCTGAGCGCGGCGATGGCCTGGGGCGCCCACACTGAAAGGTCCACATGTGTTAAATCTAGTACATATATATATATATCTTTATAGTAACTTACATTCTATTTTCAATACATTATTTCTTATACATTAAATTTACTCCCGTTACATTACCGGGGCCTTAAGTTATACGTTCGCTTCATTTTAGGCTTGGTTATCGTTTTTACTCCTTTTTCAGCTTCTATCTCTACTTCATCGGGTTTTATTTGTATCGCATGTCTGGCAATTAATTTGTCCGGATGGATCACGTATGTCTCCGTTGATCCTACTTTTCGTATTTTTATCCGGTTTCCTTGTTTGTCCGCGATAACGAACGGTCCTGTTATTGGCATATCTAGTTTTCGATGCCTAACTTGTTCATTCAGATTAGCATATACACAACTGCCTACCGTTATATCTTTGTTTGTTCGATTTTGATTAGTATTTTGCGTCACGGTTGCCTGAATTTTCTCCAGATGCTTTTTACAATGTTCCCGAATCTGCGTAACTCGCCTTAGTCTAATAGCTAGATCATCTTCACCAACGACTCTGTCGGGCTGTCGAACCCAAATAACGCAAAGAAAGGTGTTTCTCCTAATGAAGCGTTATAACTGTTATTGATTGCTAATTGAATGACTGGCATTAGTTCGTCCCAGTCGTTTACTGCTAGCGTATTCGTATATATCCTAAGCAATTTTGCCGTCTCCCTATTTATTCGTTCTGCTAAACCTTGAGACTGAGGATGATACGGAACTATTTCCTTCTTCTTGATGTTATAATACTGGCAGAATTTTGCCATTTTTTCTCCTACATATTCAGGTGCATTGTCGCTTAGCAATACCTCGAATGATCCATATTGCGCTATCACCATCCTCAGGGCTTCTAAAATACTGTCTACTTCTTTATTTGGGATTGGCCTTAAGACCGTATACCTTGTGCAGTAATCTCTAAATGATATTATATACCTATTACCCTTCTCCGTGATTGGTAACGGTCCGAGGATATCTGTTGTGACCGCTGAGAACGGTTTTCCTGGAATGGGATATTCACCTTGCGGTATGGGTTTCGGGGTGGTTTTCGCTCTCAAGCACGGCTCGCATTGCGCGATAAACCCCTCTATTAGATTAGTTTCCTGTTTGTTGTAGAAACTTTTCCGGAACGTCTTCATGGTCCTTTTTTGTCCCTTATGCCCCGCGGTTGTATCGTTATGTACTATACTGAAAGCTTTGTGCATTAGATTGTCGGGTATATACGGTACTAGATAAGTATCTGTTAAATGGTGTGCTCGCGTAATTTTACGGACAACGTAAATTATATCTCTTAGTATTTTATACCGCTCTAACTTACCCGTTGGGTCTATTTTGGTTTCTTTCACGTCTTTTCTTATCCTTTGACATTGTAGATCCTTTTTCTGTCCCTTTCGTAGTTCTAATTCCGTCCAGCTTACCTTAGGTGGTAGGTATGATTGTAACCCTCCTTCCTCTTGGTCACTGGTTTCGGTTTCCCCGTTCTGGGTTTCTGGTTCCCCGTTCTGGGGTTCTTTTTCCCGTTCTGGGTTTCTTCCAATGCATTCACCTTCTCAATCAGTTTTTCATCCAGCGATAACGGTACATCCTCACATTGCTTCTCTATCTCTACTAGTCTTGATAATACATCTGCAAACAGGTTTTCCTTACCCGGTAGGTATTTTAACTGTATCTTATACTCTTGAGCTAAGAGCATCCAACGGTTAATTGCGTGATCCTTCGTTGTTTTGTGGATGATGTTTATCAACGGCTTATGGTCACTGTAAACAGTGACGTTGTAGTGGAGTATCAGTGTCCTGAACTGCTCCAATGCAAAAATCAGTGCTAAGGCCTCTCTCTTGGTGGTGGAGTACTGCCTTTGAGCGCTGTTGAGACTCTTCGATACAAAGGAAATAGGGTGCAGTATCCCCTGTTTGGTTTGCATCAAAACCGCACCTAGACCCCTGTCCGAAAGCATCGGTGAAGAGGAACCAGTCTTTTCCGAAGTCAGGAAAAGCTAATACAGGTGGAGAACATAGTTTCTCCTTCAGCGTATCTACTGCCTTCTTTTCTTCCTCTCCCCATTTAAACTTTACTCCCTTCTTAAGGAGCTGATACAAAGGGTCTGCTATTTGTGCGAACTGTCGCACGAAACGCCTGTAGTAGTTGGTTGCTCCAAGGAATGACTGGACGGTTTTCCTTGAGGTTGGGTAGGGTAGATTTTTCACGCTTCTGATCCTTTCTTCATTCATCTTAAGACCGTCTCGATTTATAGTGTATCCTAGGAATTTGACTTCTGTCGTGAAGAAATCACATTTCTTTACTTTAATCTTTAGGTTAACTTCTGCCAACCGTTGTAGTACCTCTTCTAATTTTGATAAATGCGACTCTTCATCCTCCGAGAATACCAGGATGTCGTCCATATACGACAGACATTCCACTCCGATCACATCATACAGCGCCTCGTTGATCACTCTACTGAAGAACCCGGGTGCCGTGGACAAGCCAAACGGCATACGGGCATACTCATACTTAGAGTTACCAACAGTAAAGGCGGTCTTGTATTGATCTCTCGGACAGATTGAAATCTGGTTGTAGGCACTAGCCAAATCAAGAGAAGAAATGAACGTCGTATGTTTTATGGACGATATAATTTCTGATATTTTGGGAATTGTGAATTTTAAGGGTACAAGTTTTTTGTTCAATTCCCTGTAGTCAAGACAGGGCCTTATGCTTCCATCGGGCTTTTTTACTATCAACATGGGTGCGTTGTAGTTGCTCTTCGACTTGTGAATTATCTTCTCCTTTAATAATTTCTTGATTTCCTTGTTGAGTGGTTCCTGTTCTGCCACTGGTATCTGATAAGGTCTTTTGTTGACTATCTCGTCATCCGTAAGTGGAAGTTGCAGTTGCTCTCCTAGGTAATGGCCTAGAGGCTCTCCTTCCTGCCAACATACCTGTCGGTAGGTGTTGAGTAGCTTCAGCACCCTCGACTTCATCTCCTTATTTGGACATCTTATGTCTTCCATCCTTAAAGGTGGCAGCTCCTCTTGTCCTTCTCTCTCCGGTTGACCTACGTCCTTTGACGTTAGTTGATTTATGTTTTCTGAACTTACCACTTCTGCTGTGGATAGCAGCGATCCTTGTTTCCAGACGACATCGTGATCTATTAAGTTAGCTACACTTATCACAATTTTATTTCCTTCCACCTGCGTCACCGTGTTGGCAATTACCAGTCCGGTCCTGGTTTGACGATGGTGGACCAGGATCTCCTGTTGATCCCGTAGTCCTTTTGCTGAAATATGGCAGGTGAGGGTATTCACCGAATTAGCCGAAATTTTAAGAGTTTCCTTGAGATGTATGTTCCTGGGTGTTTCTACTATCCCTCTATCTTCTCTGTTTTCCTCGATTACATTTATTTGGCATGAGTTTCCCCATATTCAAATTCAGTAGATAAAATCTGCATGCTCATTTGGGTTAGCTGAGGTTCTTTTCCTTGACTTTCCCCTTTATTCGTAAAGTTTATCTTCTGTTCTGGGAAATTTAATATAGTATGCTGTAACACGTTCATTCCAAGTAGGATCTGAAATTTGAGGTCTCTGTTATTCTTGAAGACAAGGAATTCCCCTAGAAATTGTCCCCCTGGAGTTTTTATTACTAACTCCAACTTTCCTTTAATTGGGATTTCTTTACTTTGAGCGTCTAACACTCTTCTATTTTGTGGTTTCAATTTAATTCCTTTACCCATTTTATCTATCAATTTCTCGCTGAGAAGGCTTATTGTTGCGCCGGTATCTATAATTCCTTTTCGTTTTTGTCCGTTAAAGATAATTCTTACTGTGGGACTATGCCTCCTTCCGGCGTCTTGTGCTCCTCTTAGTCATTCGCTCTCGTCTGACTCTATATGGTCAGGTGAGTCTTCTTCTTCTTGTACTTGGTTTATTTGCTCCCGCTTCCTATCATTATACCGATATTGTTAGGGCTTGTTCCCGGACCTTGTCCGACATTGTTTCTTTGTGTGGCCTCTGCGACCGCATTGTCCGCAGTTAGCGCGACATTTTTCTTCCTCATGGTTGTTCCTCCCACAGTTGTAGCAGTAAGGTACTCCATCCTTCCGCCTTTTCCTGCAGTCTTTTATTTGATGACCTTTCAGGTTACAGTAACTACACTTGTTTACTTTGTTGTTTTTGGCCTTGCAGTCGCGGGCCCAATGACCTGATCTCCCACAGTAGAAACAATTCTGTTCTCCGCGGTTGGTTCTCTTGGGTTCCGCTTGCATTGCGTACAGCACTTCTGAGATAGCTACAGGCGTCCTTTTCCTTCGATTCGCCTCCTGCGTAGCGTTTTCCTTCTTTGACCAATTTATCGCTTCCGCTATTAGAGTGGTGGAAGTGGTATCTGGAGTAATCTTCGCTACTTTTTTGTATACAGGTTCTGGAAGGTGCACAGACATGACTAGGTGCATGAGAAGGTTCTGAAGGATCTCTCCCAGCCCAATTTGAGGTGCTCTCCCTTCTATCGCGGTTGGTTCCTCTTCTCCAGCTGGTGGTTCCTCTGGTCCTTCGGGTTCCGACTCATCTTGCGGTTCTGAAGGTTGTGGTGGTGATCTTGCTGACGTTGACGCCTCCGGTGTTGTCGCCCTGGTCAGTCTGATGTCCACATCTGGATCCTCCTCATCGCTTCCTCCTTCATCATCCTGAGGCGGTGGCCCCCCGGGTCTGGCTCTTCTCTCCCTAGCTAATATTCGCGGCTCTGCTACTACACTATGGGCTCCTATACGGAGGGCGCGCATTTTATTATTACAAAGATATGCGTCTACTACCGAGCGACTCTGGGCTTGTAACTGCGCGATATCTGTAACGGGATTTTCAAGCCCGTTTTTTAGCAACGCAGCTGCGGCAACCTTTAGATCGGAGGTTGCAAAACACGGGTATATTTTCAACAAATCACTACATAATTGTCTATAAGAGATCGGTTTTCCCGCATAAGAAGCGATATACTTTCTTGCGTCGCCAACATTCGGGTCAATTAGCGAATTTAAGATTCGCACTTTCTGACCATCCTCTTGGATGTTGTGTAGGGCAATGTGCCCATCAACAGCGCGTAGGAAGTTACGAATATCTATGGTCTGCCCAGATCCCGGAGCTTCACCACTACATGGAAGTCCTGAGAACCTAGGTAGTCCATCTAAGATAGTAACTTGACGCAGCTGTTGCATGTTGCCGTATTTTATTTCTAAAACACTCGATCCAGTACACTTTTATTAAATTAGATTTCAATTATATCACGAGTTCTTAGTGTGCGCTCTTTATTTCGGTTTTGAATCTTTGATTACTGACGCATTAATTGCCTGACACCGACACTTGCATTTACTACTATTTGACACAATATTCTACCATGTACAATAATATAACAATATACTCTTATAATGTAACTACAATAAACACAATTATTCCTGTGCTCTGCTTCCTTGGTAAATATTTGTCTAAGGTGACGGGTACTCACTTGTTGCCTTGTTCAGTCTGATACCTTACTTCAACAAGTCTATTCGACGACTGACTCCGCTGCTTCTCTCCCAAATATCCTGATGGTGACCTCGCCTTGTTATTGTGTTGTCTCCTGTGAGGTTATTGCACTGGCTCCAAGCTCTCACGTGCTCTTCTCTGCTGGACTGGTTGGTTCTCTTGAATTTAACTGTAATGGCTCCAAGCTCTTATGTACAATTATCTGCTGATCCGTTGCTTCTCTTGAACTGAACTGTACTGGCTCCAAGCTCTTATGTACAATTCTCTGCTGATCTGGTTGATTCTCTTGAATTTAACTGTACTGGCTCCAAGCTCTTATGTACAATTATCTGCTGATCCGTTTGCTTCTCTTGAACTGAATTGTACTGGCTCCAAGCTCTTATGTACAATTCTCTGCTGATCTGGTTGATTCTCTTGAATTTAACTGTACTGGCTCCAAGCTCTTATGTACAATTATCTGCTGATCTGTTTGCTTCTCTTGAACTGAACTGTACTGGCTCCAAGCTCTTATGTACAATTATCTGCTGATCTGGTTGATTCTCTTGAACTGAACTGTACTGGCTCCAAGCTCTTATGTACAATTCTCTGCTGATCTGGTTGATTCTCTTGAACTGAACTGTACTGGCTCCAAGCTCTTATGTACAACTCTCTGCTGATCTGGTTGATTCTCTTGAACTGAACAGTACTGGCTCCAAGCTCTTACGCACACAATCCGTTGATTTAGTCAGCTCCTTTGATCGTCAGTATACTGGCCCCTGGCTCTTACGTACACCACCTGTTAATCTAGTCAGCTCTCTTGAACGTCACTGTACTGGCTCCCAGCTCTTACGTACTTAGAATTTGACGAGCAGGTATTTTAACCTTTGAGTAACTGACCTTATGTTCTTCCTAGTGTGTTCTCTCTTTAGCTGAACTCGTATTTCTTAGCCCAGCCTTTCAATAAAGCTGGTCCAGATCTCACGATCTCTCTTGATGGACTTATAATACGTATTAGGACCCAATCCTCACGGATTTACTTGCAGATCCGTTCCGTATAAGGCTAAGGTACGGTTCACTATGTTATTTGTCCGGTAGGTTTCTAAATTCTTACCGGTATCACCTCTTCTGTCGGGTGATGTTGTAACAGATCTCCCTGTAGATCTTGCTAACTGGTTCCGTGAGTTGAGTGCTAAGCTGCAGAGTCCACTGCCTTAGCTGCACTCTCTAGTCTCCCACTCAAAATGTTGTAGTGGTTCGGCGCGTTAAAACGACACTATATTAATACGGAGTTTTATTTCACCTCTTAACTCTTGACTCTTATTGTTATTTTCTCCCAGATATCTTCTCTCTCAATCTATGTTAACCGATAACTATCATCAGGCCCCAGTTGGGCGCCAGTGATAGAACTCTTTATTTCTAGTTCTATAGGTTCTTTGCCTAAGGTAACTTGCAGAAGAATACTACAAGTTTCTTTAGTCTTAGGGCCTGAAGAAGCCTTATGGTTGAACAATTTAATAATTGTGATAAGAGAGTAGATAAATGGGGATAATAAAACACTTGTAAGAAACGAAACATTCACTATTCAATACTGTCGATAAAATTTAGTACAATAAATTTTGAGCCTAAGTAAGAGTTGAGACGAGGGAATTTCTCACGAGAGAACTTGGTCACATCTAGGAATCCGATTTCACACTCCTCTTCTAGTTAGGTGATAGATCCTTATATACCTTAACTACTCTCCAACCTTCTAGGTACAAGGTTAGGGTACGACAAGGTTTTGAGTTAACTTTGGCGTTTCATTGTGTTAGTACGGATACCAGTAATTGCTTTGTTGTTCTAGCGAAAATTCTTGCAGGAAATTAGATGAATTCTTGCAGGTAATTAGAGGTTCCATTGTGATAGCAACTAATTACCACTAATTGTCTTGTTTTTCTCGCCTAAACTCTAGCAGGTAATTAGAGGTAATTAGACACTCGTTATCATAAAAACATTTTGTTAACATAGTATAATATTTTCTAATAGAATATAATATAATATTTTATTTGAATATTTTATTAATTATTCTTCCCTCAGATACTAAAATAATAATTGCGAATTAATTATTACTGGTAGTGAAAGTAATATCTACTATTATCTACGTGAAGTTCTACTATCTACTTTAAAGCTGAAGCTTGGTGAAGCTTGGTTAGGCAAATGATCCCTCTACAGTTAAGGATCTATCAACAGCAAAGGATCTATCTACAGCAAAAGATCTATTAACAGCAAAAGTTCTATATTTTACAAAGGATCTATCTACAGCAAAGGATCTATCTACAGGAAAGTATCTATCTACAGCAAAGGATCTATCTACAGCAAAGGATTTATCTACAGCAAAGGATCTATCTACAGCAAAGGATCTATCTTCAGCAAAGGATCTTTCTACAGAATAGGATCTATCTACAGCAAAGAATCTTTCTACAATATGTGCTCTATTTACAGCAAAGGATCTATCTACAGCAAAAGATCTATCTACAGCAAATGATCAATCTATAGCAAAGGATATATCTACAGTAATGGAACTCTATACAGCCAAAGGATTCATTTACAGCAAAGGATCTATCTACAACAAATGATCTATCTACAGCAAAGGATCTATTTATAGCGGAGAATCTTTCTACAGCAAAGGATCTAATACAGCAAAAGATCTATCTACAACAAATGATCTATCTACAGCAAAGGATCTATTTATAGCGGAGAATCTTTCTACAGCAAAGGATCTAATACAGCGAAGGATCTATCTTCAGCAAAGGATCTATCTACAGCTAAGGATCTATCTACAGCAAAGGACCTATATACAGTAAGGGATCTATTTACAGCGAAAGATCAATCTACAGCAAAGGATCTATCTACAGTAAAGGATCTATCTACAGCATAGAATCTATCTACAGCAAAGGATCTATCTACAGTAAGGGATCTTTTTGCAGCGAAGGATCAATCTACAGCAAATGATCTATTTACAGCGAAGGATCGATCTACAGCAAAATATCTATCAACAGCAAAGGATCTATCTACAGCAAAGGATCTATCTACAGTCAAGGATTTATCTACTGCAAAGGTTCTATCTACAGCAAAGGATTAATCTACAGTTAAGGATCTATCTTAAGCAAAGGATCTATCTACAGCAAAGGATCTATCTACAGCAAAGGATCTATCTACAGCAAAGGATCTATCTACAAAAAAGGATCTAATTACTGCAGAGGAACTTTATACAGCGAAGGATCTATCTGAAGCAAAGGCTCTATCTACAGCAAAGGATCTATCGACAGTAAAGGATCTATCTACAACAAAGGATCCATTTACAGCAAAGGATCTGTTCACAGCAAAGGATCTATCTACAACAAATAATTTATCTACAGCAAATAATATATGTTCAGAAAAGAATCTATAAACAGCAGAGGATCCATCTACAGCGAAGGATCTATTTACAGTAAATGAACTATATACAGCAAAGTATATATCTACAGTTAAGGATCTATCAACAGCAAAGGATCTATCTACAGCAAAAGATCTATTAACAGCAAAAGTTCTATATTCTGCAAAGGATCTATCTACAGCAAAGGATCTATCTACAGGAAAGTATCTATCTACAGCAAAGGATCTATCTACAGCAAAGGATTTATCTACAGTAAAGGATCCATCTACAGCAAAGGATCAATCTACAGCAAAGGATTTATCTACAGCAAAGGATCCATCTACAGCAAAGGATCTATCTTCAGCAAAGGATCTTTCTACAGAATAGGATCTATCTACAGCAAAGGATCTATCTACAGGAAAGTATCTATCTACAGCAAAGGATCTATCTACAGCAAAGGATTTATCTACAGCAAAGGATCCATCTACAGCAAAGGATCAATCTATAGCAAAAGATATATCTACAGTAATGGAACTCTATACAGCCAAAGGATTCATTTACAGCAAAGGATCTATCTACAACAAATGATCTATCTACAGCAAAGTATCTATTTATAGCGGAGAATCTTTCTACATCAAAGGATCTACTACAGCAAAGGATCTATCTACAGCAAAGGGTCTTTCTACAATATGTGCTCTATTTACAGCAGAGGATCTATCTACAGCAAAAGATCTATCTACAGCAAATGATCAATCTATAGCAAAGGATATATCTGCAATAATGGAACTCTATACAACCAAAGGATTCATTTACAGCAAAGGATCTATCTACAACAAATGATCTATCTACAGCAAAGGATCTATTTATAGCGGAGAATCTTTCTACAGCAAAGGATCTACAACAGCAAAGAATATATTTTCAGAAAAGAATCTATAAACAACAGAGGATCTATCTACAGCGAAGGATCTATCTACAGTAAATGAACTATATACAGCAAATGATCCATCTACAGTTAAGGATCTATCAACAGCGAAGGATCTATCTACAGCAAAAGATCTATTAACAGCAAAAGTTCTATATTCTGCAAAAGATCTATCTACAGCAAAGGATCTATCTACAGGAAAGTATCTATCTACAGCAAAGGATCTATCTACAGCAAAGGATTTATCTACAGCAAAGGATCCATCTACAGCAAAGGATCTATCTTCAGCAGAGGATCTTTCTACAGAATAGGATTTATCTACAGCAAAGGATCCATCTACAGCAAAGGATCTATCTACAGCAAAGGATCTTTCTACAATATGTGCTCTATTTACAGCAAAGTATCTATCTACAGCAATAGATCTATCAACAGCAAATGATCAATCTATAGCAAAGGATATATCTACAGTAATGGAACTCTATACAGCCAAAGGATTCATTTACAGCAAAGGATCTATCTACAACAAATGATCTATCTACAGCAAAAGATCTATTTATAGCGGAGAATCTTTCTACAGAAAAGAATCTACTACAGCAAAGGATCTATCTTCAGCAAAGGATCTATTAACAGATAAGGATCTATCTACAGCAAAGGACCTATATACAGTAAGGGATCTATTTACAGCGAAGGATCAATCTACAGCAAAGGATCAATCTACAGCAAAGGATCTATCTACAGCATAGGATCTATCTACAGCAAAGGATCTATCTACAGTAATGGATCTTTTTGCAGCGAAGGATCAATCTACAGAAAAGGATCTATTTACAGCGAAGGATCAATCTACAGCACAGGATCTATCTACAGCAAAGGATCTATCTACAGCAAAAAATCTATCTACAGTCAAGGATTTATCTACTGCAAAGGATCTATCTACAGCAAAGGATTAATCTACAGTTAAGGATCTATTTACAGCAAAAGATCTTTCTACAACAGAGGATCTTTCTACATTAAAGGATCTATCTACAGCAAATGATCTATCTACAGCAGAGTGATCTATCTACAGAAAATGATCTATCTACAGCAAAGAATCTATCTACACCAAATGATCTTTCTACAGCGAAAGATCTGTCAACAGCAAAGGATCTTTCTACTGCAAAGGATCTATTTACAGCAGAAGATCTTTCTACAGCAGAGAATCTTTCTACAGCAAAGTATCTCTCTACAGCAAAGGATCTATTTACAGTATTGGATCTATCAACAGCAAAGGTTTTATCAACAGTAATGGATCTATCTACAGAAAAGGATCTATATACAGAGAAGGATTTATCTACACCGAAGGATCTATCTACAGCAAAGGATCTATCTACAGCAAAGGATCTATCTACGGGAAAGGATTTTTCATTTATTTATAGCAAAGGATCTTAGATCTATTTACAGCAAAGGATCTATCTACGATAAATGATCTATCTACTACAAAAGATCTATCTACAGCAAAGGATCTATCTACATTAAAGGATCTATCTACAGCAATGGATCAATCTACAGCGAAGGATTTATCTTCAGCAAAGGATATAATTACAGCAGAGGAACTTTATACAGCAAAGGATCAATCTAAAGCAAAGGATCTATCTACAGCAAAGTAATCTATCTGCAGTAAGGGATCTATCTACAGCAAAGAATCTATCTACACCAAAGGATCTTTCTGCAGTGCAGAATCTGTCAACGGCAAATGATCTATCTACAGCAAATGATCTATTTACAGCAAAAGATCTTTTTACAACAAAGGATCTTTCTACATTAAAGGATCTATCTACAGCAAAGGATCTATCTACGGGAAAGGATTTTTCATTTATTTATAGCAAAGGATCTTAGATCTATTTACAGCAAAGGATCTATCTACGATAAATGATCTATCTACTACAAAAGATCTATCTACAGCAAAGGATCTATCTACATTAAAGGATCTATCTACAGCAATGGATCAATCTACAGCGAAGAATTTATCTTCAGCAAAGGATCTAATTACAGCAGAGGAACTTTATACAGCAAAGGATCAATCTAATGCAAAGGATCTATCTACAGCATAGTTATCTATCTGCAGTAAGGGATCTATCTACAGCAAAGGATCTATCTACAATATATGATATATTTACAGCAAAGGATCTATCTACAGCTAAGAATCTATCTACAGAAAATGATCAATCTATAGCAAAGGATTTATCTACAGTAAAGGAACTCTATACAGCCAAAGGATCCATTTACAGAAAAGGCTCTATCTACAACAAAGGATCTATCTACAGCAAGGGATCTATCGACAGTAAAGGATCTATCTACAACAAAGAAACTATCTACAGCAAAAAATATATGTTCAGAAAAGAATCTATAAACAGCAGAGGATCTATCTACAGCGAAGGATCTATCTACAGTAAAGGAACTCTATACAGCCAAAGGATCCATTTACAGCAAAGGCTCTATCTACAACAAAGGATCTATCTACAGCAAAGGATCTATCTACAGTCAAGGATTTATCTACTGCAAAGGATCTATCTACAGCAAAGGATTAATCTACAGTTAAGGATCTATCTTAAGCAAAGGATCTATCTACAGCAACGGATCTATCTAAAGCCAATGATCTATTTAAAACAAAGGATCTAATTACAGCAGAGGAACTTTATACAGCAAAGGATCAATCTACAGCAAAGGATCTATCAACAGCAAAGTAATCTATCTGCAGTAAGGGATCTATCTACAGCAAAGCATCTATCTACAGCAAAGGATCTATCTACAGCAAGGGATCTATCGACAGTAAAGGATCTATCTACAACAAATAAACTATCTACAACAAAAAATATATGTTCAGAAAAGAATCTGTAAACAGCAGAGGATCTATCTACAGCGAAGGATATATCTACAAAAGGAACTCTATACAGCCAAAAGATCCATTTACAGCAAAGGCTCTATCTATAACAAAGGATCTATCCACAGCAATGGATCTATTCATAGTGGAGAATCTTTCTACAGCAAAGGATCAACTACAGAAAAGGATCTATTTTCAGCAAAGGATCTATCTAGAGCAAAGGATCTATCTACAGCAAAGGACCTATCTACAGTAAGGGATCTATTTACAGCGAAGGATCAAACTACAGCAAAGGATCTATCTACAGCAAAGGATTTATCTACAGCATAGGATCTATCTACAGCAAAGGATCTATCTACAGTAAGGGATCTTTTTGCAGCGAAGGATTAATCTACAGCAAAGGATCTATTTACAGCGAAGAATCGATATACAGCAAAGGATCTATCTACAGCAAAGGATCTATCTACAGCAAAGGATCTATCTACAATCAAGGATTTATCTACTGCAAAGGATCTATCTACAGCAAAGGATCAATCTACAGTTAAGGATCTATCTTAAGCAAAGGATCTATCTACAGCAAAGGATCTATCTACAGCAAAAGATCTATCTACAGCAAATGATCAATATATAGCAAAGGATATATCTACAGTAATGGAACTCTATACAGCCAAAGGATTCATTTACAGCAATGGATCTATCTAAAACAAATGATCTATCTACAGCAAAGGATCTATTTATAGCGGAGAATAGGATCTACAGATAAGGATCTAATACATCAAAGGATCTATCTTCAGCAGAGGATCTATCTACAGTTAAGGATCTATCTACAGCAAAAGACCTATATACAGTAAGGGATCTACTTACAGCGAAAGATCAATCTACAGAAAAGGATCTATCTACAGCAAAGGATCTATCTACAGCAAAGGATCTATCTACAGTCAAGGATTTATCTACTGCAAAGGATCTATCTACAGCAATGGATTAATCTACAGTTAAGGATCTATCTTAGCAAAGGATCTATCTACAGCAAAGGATCTATCTAAAGCCAACGATTTATTTAAAACAAAGGATCTAATTACAGCAGAGGAACTTTATACAGCAAAGGATCAATCTACAGCAAAGGATCTATCAACAGCAAAGTAATCTATCTGCAGTAAGGGATCTATCTACAGCAAAGCATCTATTTACAGCACAGCATCTATCTACAGCAAGGGATCTATCGACAGTAAAGGATCTATCTACAACAAGGAAACTATCTACAGCAAAAAATATATGTTCAGAAAAGAATCTATAAACAGCAGAGGATCTATCTACAGCGAAGGATCTATCTACAGTAAATGAACTATATACAGCAAATGATCCATCTACAGTTAAGGATATGAAGAGTAACTTTGATTAGTGATCTACGCAAAATTCTCCATCGCTAACTAGTAACAGTGTAAAGTGATCTACAGCTCCAGATCACTTTACAAAAGTTCTAAATGATTCGACTGTAAAGTGCTCTACACCCGTAGATCACTTTTCATTACTCTCACTTCGCATTCAAACATAGTAATCTACGGTAATATAAGCGTAGATCATTATTCAGGTATCAATGTTACTCTCTCACAGACTGCAACTGATCTACGCTAAGAATAATTTTGCAATTTGTAACGAGCCTTCTGATTGGCTAGAGATGCTAGACATTAAGTACAGTGAGTTCTAACATTATTGGTATATTATTACAGTGCAGGTTATTGAGAGTTTTATTATTACTGTACTGCAATAATTATTATTTATAATATAAAGTTAATGAAAAAAATTTGTTGTAACAATGAGTAATTTTTATTAACACAATTCATAATGATATTTTTTATATATATTAAAAAACAATTATTTATATTAAATTGAAGTTTAGATAATATGAACGGTGCAAATAATGTTGCAGATAATTTGAATAGTAATGGTGAGTAAGAAAATAACTATCAATATTTAAAATATCGATGTAGGTAAATGAAACTAAATACAAACAGTGACAGTAAAAGTATACATATATAATACTGTTATTAGTTATTACATTGAAAATAAGTCGTGTGCAATGACACTGTAACTAATTAAAACTATATTTTATTACACATCTAACGATAAAAAATTGTATACTTTTTCCGAACACTAAGTTTTAATATTTTATTGAAACTTTTGAAAAGTCGTCTAAAAAGTGTGACAATTGTAACACAATCATATAATAATTATAATTTAGTCCAATAATGTTATATTATTTTAAGTATCAAATAGTAATTATTGGTCGTTATCAATTTTTTCGATTAATAATTGTAGGTATATCAGTTGTCAATGTAAGTGTTTCTTTTTAATTAATTCCCGCGTTAATAATTTTGGTTTATCATCGTTGTTGGTAGCTAACGGGTTTCTGTGGGGGGGGGGACTAACAGGGGGAGGGGGTAGATACAGTAGAGAGGTATCCTTTATGTATTTACTACAGTTTCACAAATAGAATAAGAAGTGAATGATTACACTGAGAAATATGATGCCTCTATTTAACTGTTTGCTCATATTTCTTTGTTGACTGATATTTTATAATGTACGACAGTATATAAAATATTAATGAAAGATCATTTTGGCGCTAAGGTCAAGTGGGTTGGGCATGCATTGCTGTGTGTGTGCGTATATTGCTATAAGCTTCGTAGTCAGTTAGGCATGTAGTAACTTGTATTTCTTCGATTTTCTATTGACGATCTATCATTGATATTAGATTCACCTAAAATAAACTGCTTTGGAAATGGTATTTATTTCTGTAATAAATATTAACAATTTTTTAGGAGCCAAGCAATTCAATTTTATAATAATTAAAATGTATGTAAGTGTATGAAGCGGGGCTGACACTGACGGGAAACTCATGAATGGGGAAAACGAACAATGCTTGAAAGAGTATTAGAGTATCTAGGAAAACCTACCTAACTAGGGTATCTATGAACCTAGATAGATACTGTAGTTAGGTAGCTACTGACTAGGGAACTAGATACACTAGTTTTTCCAAGTACACACTTCATCTTGCTGCTAGCAAGATGAAGTCGTGGAAGACAACTAGATAGGTACTAATATGATGGTACAAGAATCGAGCCATCTTGAAATAAGCTCATGTGTATATATTAAACTTAATAAACACATTTAAAAAAACTAGCTTGGTACCTAGTTACACTAGTTAGGTAACTAGTTACAGTAGTCAGGTAACCGAATATACTAGTTAGATACCTAATTCCATTAGTTACCTAACTAGTTACACTAGTTACTCAACTATTTATACTCGTTTTCATTATAAATTACTGTAAGTTACACTAGTTACCTAACTAGCTACACTAGTTAACTAACAAGGTAATCGCACTAGTTACCAAAAAAGGTTACCGACTAGTTACCTAACAAGGTTACCGCACCAGTTACTTAACGAGGTTACCGCACTGGTTAGGTACCTAGTTAACTGGTTAGGTACCTAGGTAACTGGTTAGGTACCTAGTTAACTGGTTAGGTACCTAGGTAACTGGTTAGGTACCTAGTTAACTGGTTAGGTACCTAGGTAACTGGTTAGGTACCTAGGTAACTGGTTAGGTACCTAGGTAACTGGTTAGGTACCAAGGTACACTGGTTTGTGGTTAGGTACCTAGATAACTGGTTAGGTACCCAGGTAACTAGTTAGGTACCCAGGTAACTGGTTAGGTATCTAGGTACAGTGGTTAGGTACCTAGATACACTGGTTAGTGGTTAGGTACACTGGTTAGGTACCAAGGTACACTGGTTAGTGGTTAGGAACCTAGGTACACTGATTAATGGTTATGTACCTAGGTACACTGATTAATGATTAAGTCCCAAGGTACACTGGTTAGTGTCTAGGTACACTGGTTTGGTACCAAGTTACACTGGTTAGTGGTTAGGTACTTAGGTACACTGGTTAGTGGTTAGGTACTTAGGTACACTGGTTAGTGGTTATGTACCTAGGTACACTGGTTAGTGGTTAGGTACCTATACGTACACTGGTAAGTGTCTAGGTACCAAGGTACACTGGATAGTGGTTAGGTACCTAGATACACTGGTTAGTGGTTAGTTACACTGGTTAGGTACCTAGGTACACTGGTTAGTGGTTAGGTACACTGGTTAGTGGTTAGGTACCTAGATACACTGGTTAGTGGTTAGTTACACTGGTTAGGTACCTAGGTACACTGGATAGTGGTTAGGTACCTAGATACACTGGTTAGTGGTTAGTTACACTGGTTAGGTACCTAGGTACACTGGTTAGTGTCTAGGTACACTGGTTAGTGGTTAGGTACCTAGATACACTGGTTAGTGGTTAGTTACACTGGTTAGGTACCTAGGTACACTGGTTAGTGGTTAGGTACCTAGGTACACTGGTTAGTGGTTAGGTACCTAGGTACACTGGTTAGTGGTTAGGAACCTAGGTACACTGATTAATGGTTATGTACCTAGGTACACTGGTTAATGATTAGGTACCTAGGTACACTGGTTAGTGGTTAGGTACCTACGTACACTGGTAAGTGTCTAGGTACCAAGATACACTGGTTAGTGTCTAGGTACCTAGGTACACTGGTTAGAGGTTAGGTACCAAGGTACACTGGTTAATGATTAGGTACCTAGGTACACTGGTTAGTGTCTAGGTACCTAGGTACACTGGTTAGTGTCTAGGTACCTAGGTACACTGGTTAGAGATTAGGCACTAGGTACACTGGTTAGAGGTTAGGCACTAGGTACACTGGTTAGTGTCTAGGTACCTAGGTACACTGGTTAGTGTAATAATGTAGTTTGTTGTATCCGCTAGATTGTTGTACTGCACACTTCATGATTGTTTAATGACCTGGCAAGGGGGTTCGGGGGGGGGGGGGCGGCACGCCCCCCGATATACATATATTTTATGTCTAATCAGTAATGAACTACAAAAGTGTCAATAAGGATTAAATAATATAGGTAAATAAGGATTTAAAAACAGGGGGGCTCGTGACCGGGGGGCTCATGACCGGGGGGGCTCTTGACCGGGGGGCTCTTGACCAGGGGGGCTTATGACCTACACCCCCAAGGTACACTGGTTAGTGGTTAGGCACTAGGTACACTGGTTAGTGTCTAGGTACCTAGGTACATTGGTTAGTGTCTAGGTACCTAGGTACACTGGTAAGTGTCTAGGTACCAAGGTACACTGTGTAGTGGTTAGGTACCTAGGTACACTGATTAGTGGTTATGTACCTAGGAACTCTGGTTAGCTAGTTACAAGAGGGAGACTAGTATCCGAGTGACTATATACTAAGGGGTAAAGTCAAGAGCCCTCCCCCCCCCCCTCCCACGGTCATGAGCCCCCTAGGTCATAAGCCCCCCGGTCACGAGCCCTCCCTCCCTATTTTTTTAATCCTTACTTAGTTAAACAAATGAAGAACTGCTTAGATAGAAATAACTGAGAGTTGCTAATGTAGTTTGTTGTCTCCGCTAGTTTGTTGTAAACACGCTCTGTACTCCATTATTTACAGTTAATCTTCTGAAAAATAAAAACTAGAAACTTACATGTCCGAAAATAATATAGAACCTCATCAATGTCTCATATACTGTTTTTATTTGATGAATATAATATTATTATTAAGGAATATAATAAGTTATAATTAGCTCTAAATTCATTTATGAATAGTTTATATTTTTGTTACTATAAATAAACAAATAAATAAGAATTAATCATTTCCCCTTCAGTCTATTGGTGATACCTAAGCAAGTAGTGTCTCAGATGATTGACAGATGATTGACAGTGGTACAAGCAGTGACATAAGTCAGGTAGCCAGTGGAAGTGACTGTATCTTCACAGGCTTCATACACATACAGTCATGCACTTCACCCATGAATGACCAATGATTAGAACACTAAATTAAATCATATATGAATACAAATATATTTGTATTATGTTGTAAATAAAATATTAGTTTATAAAAAATATTAGCATATACATAGTTAACTAGAAGATAATTTCTATCTGTGTAAATATTAATCACTTCTCTCCACCACCTCCCCCCCTCCCCTGAGTTACTAGTTACACCTCTCCTCACCCTATACCCTCCTCACCCTATACCCTCACCCCCTAATCACAAAGTACCTTCCTGAATGGTGCGATGAAACTGAAGAGAATACTTTCTTATGTGAAAGAAATATAACGTTGCTGAATTATTGAAACCCTTTTAACTTTTTACTCACATCTTGCAATGTATCATAAAATGAATTACTTTATTACTAGGTTCTGATTTTAACTTGCAGATTGCAGAAGGTTATACTTTAGGCGGCATTTATTTATTTGTAATCCTGCTAGGTACTCGCATAACTCAAAAAGGTTTCAATCAAATTAATCAAATTGCCTTAAAATTTTGAGCGGTTGGTCATTAACCAGGAACCAGTTGGTTAGATTATACAGATTGTTACAATAATTATTTGAACATATTATGTTATTTGTTATTTTGTGTTTTGTTATTTGAACATATTATGATTAGGTAATTGGTAGAAATAACTTGCATAGTAAACTAATCACTAAATTATTGGTTCTATCTATCAAAATGGTTTCTGCATATTGACCAAGCGATCCATCAAGTTTCATGCAATATGGTTCGATACTTTTTGTGTTATAAATGACCGTGACCTTGACCGGGTCACAGGCAGGTCACTGGACATGGACCAATCGTTTCACCAAATTACAGGTAATTTGGTTGAACACTTTTTTCAGTTAAGCGAATAACAAGATGATAAATAAATGAATAAATTCCGATGAAAATATAACCTTCCGCAAGATTGCAAAGGTAATTGAATAACACTGGGTATATAGTACAATAAAGGGGGACAGGGGAGGGTAGCGCTAGGGTTAGTTGCGGGATGTGTGCTATCCTCCAATAATTTCATTGATAAAATACTTATTTCTTCCCTAATAATAATTAACTTGTTGGCAATATATTATGTACATTTAAGTTTATTTTACAACACTGAATCAGTCACAGTTAACATGTACTGCAAATTATATCATATTTCTACTTGTGTAAATAAATAAAAATAAATATTTTAATGTTCTCTAATGTAAATACAGCGCGCACTCGCATGTAATCTGTAAAATGACGTACATAATAATAATGTGGACATGTGAACTGTAACAAAGTATCTTTTAATATATGGATAACTGTTTCAAATAATTACTAATTAGTTATGGGTTTCTGGTATTTATATGAATAATAAATATAAAAGATAGGAGTATCAGTGGAATAATGATGCCATGATTGATTGATACTGGTTATTTTATTGCACTCTGAAATCTGAATAGAGAGTCAAACACAAAAGCGCGCCAAATCACCCTAACTCCCCCCCCCCCTAACCTCTTCACACACCATCTCAACTTTGAGTAATGAGTGAGTTAAGTTTTAGGCGGTGACTGTGTTTGTTTATTATGTGACTTGTGATAAATCAGAATATATAAATAGGCAATTTCATTTATGTAACAAATAAATAAACGATTTACTAATTATGACATATTTGTACTAGTAACCGGGACAATTACATACAATACAATTACATTGTATATTGTACGAGTAGGTATATATATCAATAATGTAGTCTTTAAAATTCCATGACCTAAAATATTTTATATACTTCAATATTTTTATATAGGCAATTTATATAGTAAATCTAACAATTTTATTTTTTAATTAAAATGTGACCATAGATTCGTCATCTTAATTTCAAGAAAGACATCCTAATCTGGTGATGAAAGTTAAAAGGAGAGTCGCACACACATACACACATGCAAGTTCATTGGTCAACCTCTGACTCAAAGGAACTAGAGGACCAAAATTAATATTATTTTTTTTCACCAATATTTTATATACTGTCACAGTCGTTTATAAATTATCAGTCTACAAAGAAATATAAGTGCAGGGTTAAATGGATAATTCATTTTTCTCAGTGTAATCATTTACTCCACTCTTTTTCAATATGTGAAATAGTATGTGTATGTGTAGGATTTATCTTCAGCAAAGGATCTAATTACAGCAGAGGAACTTTATACAGCAAAGGATCAATCTAATGCAAAGGATCTATCTACAGCAAAGTAATCTATCTGCAGTAAGGGATCTATCTACAGCAAAGAATCTATCTACACCAAAGGATCTTTCTACAGTGCAGAATCTGTCAACAGCAAATGATCTATCTACAGCAAATGATCTATTTACAGCAAAAGATCTTTTTACAACAAAGGATCTTTCTACATTAAAGGATCTATCTACATTAAAGGATCTATCTACAGCAATGGATCAATCTACAGCGAAGGATTTATCTACAACAAAGGATTTAATTACAGCAGATGAACTTTATACAGCAAAGGATCAATCTACAGCAAAGGATCTATCTACAGCAAAGTAATCTATCTGCAGTAAGGGATCTATCTACAGCAAAGCATCTATCTGCAGCAAAGGCTCTATCTACAGCAAAGGATCTATCGACAGTAAAGGATCTATCTACAGCAAAGGATCCATCTACAGCAAAGGATCTGTTCACAGCAAAGGATTTATCTACAACAAAGAATTTATCTACAGCAAAGAATATATGTTCAGAAAAGAATCTATAAACAGCAGAGGATCTATCTACAGCGAAGGATCTATCTACAGTAAATGAACTATATACAGCAAATGATATATCTACAGTTAAGGATCTATCAACAGCAAAAGATCTATTAACAGCAAAAGTTCTATATTCTGCAAAGGATCTATCTACAGCAAAGGATCTATCTACAGGAAAGTATCTATCTACAGCAAAGGATCTATCTACAGCAAAGGATTTATCTACAGCAAAGGATCCATCTACAGCAAAGGATCAATCTATAGCAAAAGATATATCTAGAGTAATGGAACTCTATACAGCCAAAGGATTCATTTACAGCAAAGGATCTATCTACAACAAATGATCTATCTACAGCAAAGGATCTATCTATAGCGGAGAATCTTTCAACAGCAAAGGATCTACTACAGCAAAGGATCTATCTACAGCAAATGATCTTTCTACAATATGTGCTCTATTTACAGCAAAGGATCTATCTACAGCAAAAGATCTATCTACAGCAAATGATCAATCTATAGCGAAGGATATATCTACAATAATGGAACTCTATACAGCCAAAGGATTCATTTACAGCAAAGGATCTATCTACAACAAATGATCTATCTACAGCAAAGGATCTATTTATAGCGGAGAATCTTTCTACAGCAAAGGATCTACTACAGCAAACAATATATGTTCAGAAAAGAATCTATAAACAGCAGAGGATCTATCTACAGCGAAGGATCTATCTACAGTAAATGAACTATATACAGCAAATGATCCATCTACAGTTAAGGATAAATATATAGTAATGGAACTCTATACAGCCAAAGGATTCAATTACAGCAAAGGATCTATCTACAACAAATGATCTATCTACAGCAAAAGATCTATTTATAGCGGAGAATCTTTCTACAGCAAAGGATCTACTACAGCAAAGGATCTATCTTCAGCAAAGGATCTATCTACAGCTAAGGATCTATCTACAGCAAAGGACCTATATACAGTAAGGGATCTATTTACAGCGAAGGATCTATCTACAGCAAAAGATCTATCTACAGCAAATGATCAATCTATAGCAAAGGATAAATCTATAGTAATGGAACTCTATACAGCCAAAGGATTCAATTACAGCAAAGGATCTATCTACAACAAATGATATATCTACAGCAAAAGATCTATTTATAGCGGAGAATCTTTCTACAGCAAAGGATCTACTACATTAAAGGATCTATCTTCAGCAAAGGATCTATCTACAGCTAAGGATCTATCTACAGCAAAGGACCTATATACAGTAAGGGATCTATTTACAGCGAAGGATCAATCTACAGCAAAGGATCTATCTACAGCAAAGGATCTATCTACAGCATAGGATCTATCTACAGCAAAGGATCTATCTACAGTAAGGGATCTTTTTTGCAGCGAAGGATCAATCTACAGCAAAGGATCTATTTACAGCGAAGGATCGATCAACAGCAAAGGATCTATCTACAGCAAAGGATCTATCTACAGCAAAAAATCTATCTACAGTCAAGGATTTATCTACTGCAAAGGATCTATCTACAGCAAAGGATTAATCTACAGTTAAGGATCTATTTACAGCAAAAGATCTTTCTACAACAGAGGATCTTTCTACATTAAAGGATCTATCTACAGCAAATGAAGGGCCACAAGCCAAAGTCTCTTAACCGCAAAAATCGGGTTGCTCAAGGTAAAGTCTCTTAAGCGCTTAGCACCAGTGAAAACGGTTACAATCTTGATGTGCTAAGCGCTTAACACTCACGTAAAACGGTTGAAGTTAGCGGCAAACAAGAGTCTCTTAACCGCATCTCATTGCATAGAAAACGGAGCGAGGGTAGACTCAAGTATTAACCTTGTTCTTATTAGGTTCATTATTAGACTCTTCTATTTATATGGAATGTAATAGGTTTCCAATTTTTATAATATAATAGCGGTAGATATATTGTACTATAAAAACAATAAGTTTTAGAGTCCTGCAATAATTACTTCAAATCACTTAGGTGATGAAGAATAATATAAATCACGTAATTTAAGTTGACATGATGTAGTAAATTATAGCAGATCATTTTAATTTCGATTTCACGAAAGCTGTATCTTTAAGCTGCTAATTAATTTATAAGCACTTCTTAACATCTTTATTTGACTAAACTTTAAATTACATTTTCATTCTCTGTTGCTCAATATGCAAGTCTTTAATTATCTTGTTTTTAATAAAGTAATATATTTAAATAATTGTTAACATTGCATTATACTTTCAATCACACAATATCAGAAGAGGTTAGTTGAATTAAATGTTTAGTAGAATGATGGTAGTGAACATAAATATATTTTTTAATCTATAGTAGTCGGTTCCAATCTAGTCATTTGCTTTAGTAATTTACAAATAACTTCAAAACAATAACACTCACAAATTATCTGTACTGCACAGCAAAAAAACTGTATTTGTATTGATTATTTAACAGTGGACAAATTTCACATTTCCAAAAATAAACTTTACTAATTGTAATGTATATATTTTAGGATTGGTGTGGGTAAACTACAGATTGGTAAATAACAAAAACAGTGATTTGGGAATTTAACATCATGCGGACACTTTCCCTCCAAGCAAATCTTTTTATTGCTTTAATCAATGAAGCTGATGCTTCTCATCTTCTTGCTGCAAACCGCATGGAATTTGATAGCATATTTTTGTTATTTTTATAATAAAAACTCTACAATACCTATTTTACTTCACTTACTAATTTTAGGTCTGAAGAAAAAGAATGAACACCATTTGTTTTGATTGTCAACTAGGCATACTATAACCATTTATTATTCGTGTAAAGGTATGCAATTGGATAAACTTATTATAAGAACGTTTATATACTTTAGGAAACAATTTATATCTTAATTAAAAAAAAGCCGAAAACTTATTGTTTGTTCATAAATTTAAAATCAAAACAAGGGGGACAATCTTCTTTCTCAGCGTCAGGTTAGTGATTCACTCTATTGTTGCTCACAGAGATCAAAAACATTATAACCAAATAATATAAATATACCGAGTCTAATTGTATGCGGTTTGCAGAATGATGATCATAGACCTTAGTTCTATAATATTATGTAATAATAGAAGAAATAAATCTGGCGGTATTCATACAGATATTACTTTTATTAGTATCGACAATACAGATGAAGATTTCACAACTATAATTAACATATTTTAAATTTCATGAAGGAAAATAATACAAATAATGGAGTTTTGCATGAGAACATTCCAAATGAAAAAAAAAAATAGAATATACACTTACAATTACGAACCAAATACACGAAGGTAAGATGATCTAAATAATTGATGCTGTACTTCTAATTATCAATACTGTATGTAGCTACTCTAAATAATGAAAAATGTAAATTAGGAGTAATACCATAAGTTAACTGTTAACAACTAGACTAGTATTGTGCTGAAGAGACACCAATCAATGTAATAAATTTATATTAGTAGGGGATTTAACGTCTGTTTCGGAACAAAATGCCATATCAGTAAAGTCAAAAGAAAATTGAATACAAAGGACTGGAAACATAAGTGGAGAAGGAAAGTGGTTACATGAGCAGTGATACAAACAACTGTTATTACAAAGATTATGGATGCAGAAAAGCTCCTCCGTCACTTACAAAGGAATGTGATGAAAGACACAAGCACCGGTAACTGCACTCACGGATAGAAGAGGTGATAGTAAATGAAGCCTACGAGCCTACCAAACACAAAATCTAAGAGGAAAATGAAGAGGTGATAGTAAATGAAGCCTACGAGACTACCTAACACAAAATATAAGACCTCGTAGTTGAAGAGCATAACCCTAGCGCTATCCTCTAAAACTGAAAGTAGCGTTAAAATATGAAAAACAATCTATAAACCACATTACAACAGTTTGGGTCCAAATGGAAGGCACCCCCCTTCTCTTCCATTCACCACAGACAGTTTCAGAATAGAACCTCTGGCAGCTCAATATAATCAAATGATCATAGTTAATTTTTAAGGAGAAAAAGACAGATTGACAGAGCTAGAAATTTATCATCATTTAATGATCAGCTTTATTATTTTTGAAAGGAAGATTTAACGTCTGCTTCGACTCTGAGAAGCATTCAGAAAATAAAGTGGCTCCATTAACAATGTTACCTATCACCAGTCTAGTGACAATGCACTTGGATGCAGAAAAGCTTGTTTCATAGAAGTATTAAAGTTTCACACCAAGAAATGTGACTGAAAGGGACACAAGCACTGGTGGCTGTACATATGGATGGAAAAGGAAACGAAAATGTGATACTAATCGAAGTCTACCTAAAAAATTTAACATCGTAATTGAAGATCATAACCCTAGCGCTATTCTCTAAAACTGAAAGTAGCGTTAAAAAATGATAAACATAGAAATCCAAAACAGTTTGGAACCCAAGCGAGGCATCTCTCTTTTTCTTCCATTAACCATCGACAGCTTCAAGACGGAGCTCCTGGGGTCAATTGAAGAGGTACCTAAAAATGAGTATGGATGCAATATTGATAATTTAATAATGATACAAAAAATAAAAAACATGCTATTAAGATTCTATATTTGTTGTAAAATTCCGATAGCTAGTTATAAATAGCAGCTAGTTACATTTTTTTGATCAATTATATAGCTATTTTGAATGCAATAAATTAGATAGATATTTATTGTATTTTTGATATAGCTAATGCATAGCTATAGCATATTTATTTAAATTTGAGAACTTACTTTAAAATTTTAAATACTTCTAATTTTACATTCAATATTAGATAATACAGCTAATTTTAATTATTAAGCTCATTTGTTACCAAAGCATGATCTTTGACCAATCGCTTTAGAATTAGTTAATCATATATATAACTCATTAAACAATTAACTTTAAATTACATCTACATGAGATCAATATGATGATGACTTACAATTAGGAGCATCTACTCAAACTACACATGTATGTATGCAGTGGCATAACTGATGTTTGAAGGCATAGCAGAGCAATCTTGGGACAGTTGCACACCTGTAAAATAAAATACATTCATTAAAAGGTCATAAAATTAAAAAGTTAGATGCATTAGAAAGTAGCAAATTCAGTTCGGAAAAAAATATTTGGATAACAGTTACCTAACTGTGGTGATCTTACATAATTTTTATCTTTTAAAAAATTTGCAAGGGAGCTCTCTGATTAAGTTTGTGATATAATTCTAATACAATCTTCAAAATAGATTTGTTCTGCTCTGTTATATAAAAATATAAAAATCATTTTAATATAGATAGGGTGAGTATTGAGTAAAAAGCTACAAAAGGCTCTTGGTTTTGTAGTCATCTTCCTGTGCTTGAATGTAAATATTTTTCTATTTACAGTAAATGCAAATACATTTTTAACTAGCTATATTCAACTAAGTATATTGTGATAAGCATAAGCTAAATGCTCGAGTTCATAATAGTCTACTTCTATATTTATTTATTTTTTCCCATCACTAAACTGTTTACTTTCCCATCACTAACTGTTTGCAACCTGTTGTGCATAATAAAAAATTAAAAAAAAAACAGATCAGTTGTTCAAATGAAAATATTATATTTTTTAGATTATTTGGATGAAAAGAGGATGGTACTTCATACTGAATATTAATTTTCGCATCAAATTAGCTACCGAGTTTAAACTCACTACACATTTCCCAGTAGCTAGATATTGTTTTCCATCTTCACTTTTATCAAGATAATTAAGAACTTTCTTTGCTATATTTAGATTAATTGTAATGACAAAATAGAACTACTTTGGCAATAGAATAACATTTTATGACATTGGTTAGATAATTAGATTTGACTCGATTTACAAAAAAATGTTCATAATTTATTTGTGAGATAACTTAGCTGCAATCATTTGACAAATATTAAACACAAAATTCTCATTCAAAGAGATTAAAAAAAATGATTCAAAATATTCAATTTTTGAACATTTTTAGGAGAAAAATCATTGTTAATATCAATTAGCCAACTTCAGACACATTATTATGTAGTTATGGTACTTTAATTATCTATAGCTACCTTCTACATATATATACAGTGAAAAGTCTACTCACATAGCAAATCAAGATGACAGTACAAGTTATCCAAGGGTGAAGTATCAGGAGATGTCCTTTCCCAAGTCTTGATAGATTTATCTGAAAGGAACAATTGTTTAGAAATTTTGTTGATCATATTACTGATCAGAAAATTTAACTGTTCATGACACACAACACACAGCATATTGATAAATTATAGCTACTGTATTTAATTATCAATACATAAAATTTAAAATATTTTCAACAGGTTGCATAATCATAAGATTCCTTCTTTAAATGGTTTCAAAGTTTTTGTTCTCTAAGTTGACCTTTATTATCAACTGTCCTATTCTTAAGCCAAAAATGAGTAGCTTTTCAGAATATTTTTATACCAATAACTTGACTACCAATAAGTAGCTACACTAAAAATCGTATCATTATGGCCCATTGCCGCCATAACCAAAAAACAAAAAAGGAGTTTCAAGTTTATGAATATAAGCTAAATAATTGTTTAGTAATCATATTTTCTATTTCATTTTCCAAATATTTTAATTCAAAGTTGAAATTTACAAACAACTTTTTTTGATAACAGTAGCCAATGCAAAATATTTGCAAGTTTGAATGAAATCACTATCTTTAGACAGATGAACCAATCACACATTTATAGACAAAAACTTATTAAATTTAGCGTCGGAATAATATCACTGCGATTATTTACCCCACAAGTGCGATGCAATTACCCTAATTCTTAGTAAATGTATGCTGTTAAATGATTAACCATCAGAGATACAAGATTGAAAATTGGTACACATCATTATCGAAATGATATCTTAGGATGGTATAAGTATGGAGCTTCTTCCTGAATTGGTTCTTATGTTAGATCAAAGTTTGCAGGTAAGTGAGATGGAATAGTAGAATACCCTAGACGATGATAGGATTTAGTGAAAAATGATTAAATTGGAATGATAAGTAGCTACTTTACTTGCTTTGATGCTCTCAATAGGTAAGACTGTTATTATGTACATGAATCTACAAATTAACTCTTTAGCTGAGGATTTTCGAATTCATTTCAATGTTAGAATGGAGAGAAATTCTTTAGCAATTTCAAATATATATATTTTTGAAAATGAAAATACTGGACTTATTAAGCATTTTGCTCATAATTATACTTCAATTAGTAATATGGATTGAAGTTTGGTACTCCAGTTCTATCCAAATTAAATTGGCTATTTAACTAACATTATAGGTTTTACTGTAAGCATGTTAAGATACCTAAACTCATCATTCTTATCTCACCCAAACTTATAAAGTATGCTATGTAATATCTCATCAATATTTGATACACCAAAATAAAAAATTATTTAAAAAAATCTGTAATATACTGGGTGGCACGAAAGAAATGAAACCCATTTTCAAATTTTACTTATTACTCATCAAGATTTTGGCTACAAGTTACAAGCCATGACCCCACTTTGAAAAATTCTGCTGACCAACAAATGAATTTTGGAGGATAAATACTTAGTTTTATAAAATTTGCATCAATTCAATCTTAATATTTGAAATCTGCAAAACTTCGGAGTTAGGTAATCAATTCATCAGTAAAGTCCTAATTTTCAAAAGTGGGCCTCAACATTCCATTCCCATTTTAAATATTTCCATCTGTGGAGCAAATACTGCCTATTTGCCTAAGTAAGCTGTTATGCAGTGGTGTGAGCACTATTGGCTGGTAGCTATTACCAGCCATATTTTATTGTATTTTGAACTTTTTGCAAGACACTGACAAACAGCACCATAGATTATTTTCTAGTAGCCAATACTTCAACAACATACTACTTAGGTATGTTCTACTTAACAAAGAATATCATTATTAAACTAATCACTGTAATCTAGATTTTACAATTAAAATAATAATTTACCTAATACATACAAATAACAGATTCAGACATACTTCAAAAAGTCAATAATCAATAGTTTGGAGTGTTAATTCTCCCAATTAGGTTGGTTTTATTTTTTGTACTTAAGTATTTTTATTTTAGGGTGTAGCTACTCTAAGCTTAATATTTTAATATAATTAAATTAATGGTAACTTCATAATAAAGAGTATTTAGTTTGTAAAATTAATTTGTTGGCCTAAATAATTTTTGATAGTGGTTTTCAGACTATTATTTATAGCAATATTTGCTTAGAAGAATTAGTTCAAATTTTAGCACAAATAAATATTTGAAATTAAATGTTGAATTATCAATATAACAACAAACTTTTGGACATAACACAGTATGTAATTGGTCCACAAGAACCCACTTGCATTTTAAAAAAGCTAAAAAAAATCCAATAGCTTATTTCCAATTTAATTAATAGTAAACATTAATTAATGATAAACATAAGCATTAACAGTAAGCATAAGAATTAATAGCTAGAAATCCACCGACGTTGCTGGAATATTATTTTCAAAGGGGAAAAAACTATATTTAACTGTAAAAGAAACAAAAAAGTGACTAGGTAAGTAGCTAGGTTAAAACTTAAAGTAAATAATAACTAGTATCCTTTGGCTACACTGCAAGAACTGGTAAAGTGTTCAAGAAATCCTCTAGTTTGCTTTCTGTTCTCAGTAAATTGTAAAATACATGTAAATATAAGAAAATTAAACATTGTAAGTACAGAAAATGTTAAAAAATTCCCATGCTATCATACTCTTGGTATATGTAGTAAGTAATCAATTTTAGCTAATGCCCATCAGTCTAACTATTCTTCAAAGGCTGGAGAAAAGACCAAGATATTATGGTAACAAGTTGATAGATTCTGCCCACATCTCAGTCTGCAAAATATAGGACATTCTCAACATTTCCTGTGACAACAATCCTTAATATGAATTAATAATCATATCCCCCTATACTAATTATATTTAGCTACATGTATTTTTACTATTTTACATTATTAAGTCGAGAACAAATAGCAAAATAAGAGGTAAAGATTTCTTGGAGAACAGTTTACCAGTTCGTGCAGTCTGGGAATCTGCCAAGACAGGCCATTAGAGAACTATAAAGTGTTCAAAAATAAATCCTCTATTTAGGCTTCTGTTCTCAGTAAACTATATGTAAATATAGTAGAAAATTAGAGATTGTTCACACAGAATTTCAGAAAATCTTAAAAATGTCCCATTTTCTGCTAACTGACCGGGAATCTGCTGATAAGCTGAGCTTAATAGCATGAGCTCAACTTCACATCAAATTAAAATATCTGAAAGTCAGGAGACCCTGAAGTCACTGAAAGAAGCTACATTATGCAGAATGGGCTAGGATATCTGAAATTTTTGAGTTATAAATAACAGCCTTAACTCTGCTTAGATATTGATATTAGCTGTATTAGGTACATAAATTAAATTTATAATACCAAGTTGTTTGTACAAAATTACAGATAGTGACTAGAAACCTACCTATATAATTTAGCTACACTATGAATATTTAATAATGAAACAAGAAACAGATAATTGGATACTACTCATCCTGAGTCATCCAGTCTGCAAAGCGCATTCATATCCCCGAAGACCTTTGGAGACAAATTTTGAGGGAAAATAATTAATTTTCCTAATCAATTCCAATGTTTACATGTATTTGTGTTTTTATTGGAGACATTTTGCAAAAGTCTGGTCATTTTGGAGACAGATTTGAAAATCTTTGAGACAGATTTACCACACTTTACAGACTGGTTACTCATACACTCATACTAGGTCCTACATACTCCACTAACTGCAGCTCCAGGTAAAATAGTAATTCTCATAAACTCTCTACCTACTTGTCCCTTCAAGATTTAAGACTCAAGCCTCCAGGTAATAAAGCATGTCCAAACTGAGGCAAACTCGCCATTTTAGATGGCGATAATTTGGTCATTTTGGAGAGAAATTTGGTGATTTTTGAAGAGAAATGGAGAGACAAATGGAGAGTTTATTAAACAAAGATATATACTATTTTACTATGGTCTTAAGCTAGCCTGAGCTAGGCTCAAATTGTCATAAATTCTATCCTAAAAAAAATTGTATGATCGTACTAATTGTAGGACTACCCAGAGGGCAGAGGCAAGAATAACTAGGAGAAATGTCTCTACTGCCTGAACCAGACTGCATTTTATGGTAAATTCCGCCGACATGTCGGTGGAATTTTGCCCTCTTTGAAAATAAAATTCTAGCTAAGTTGGTGGATTTCTAGCTCTTGCTGCTCTGTATTCCTAACTATGTAACCATTAATCTTCACTTTTTAGTAGAAAATCAGCCTAATTTTTGGAAATTGTTGGTGTATTTTTTCAAAAAGTCAGTGGAATTTTGTGCACCAAATACAGATTGATATCTACATTTGCAATGAAGGCCCGAAGTTCTTAATTTGCTCAAAATAATTGTCATTAACCCACAAATAAAATAGCAAGAATGGACATCCAAATCATCCATATTTCAGAGGCTGGTAAGTTGTAAGCCAATTTGGCTCATTTTTCTTTTTTTTGAAGATTTCAAGCCAAAAATTAACATTGGAAGTTGGAACATAGTAATTAATTCATAATTTTAAGCCAATTAGGAATAGGTATCTGATTTTTATCTTTTGAAATATTATCATGGATAGACATAAGTTAATAGGTACTAGTCAGTGAGCCACAAGGTAGTTAGTACCTGGGGCTGGGGTTTATATAAAAGTTTATTAACTGGCCCGGCTAGTCTGTATTTGGTCCACAATATTCCACTGACTTTTTGAAAAAGCTGAAAAAATCCACCATAAATTTCCAGTAATTTGGCTGATCCACCAACATTTTAGTGATTTTACACATTTTTCCACCGAAAATTAATGATAATATAGGAATAAATAGCTAAAAATCCACCAACTTTGCTAGAAAACTTCCACCGACATGTCAGAGGAATTTACCATGAAATACAGACTCCATGTATAAGAGCATGTCAGTTAAAGCCAAGTAATTAGCTTATATTTGAAATGGTCAAATCTCAGATATGTCTAATTGGCTTTAAATTTTGAATTAATTCCTTTTTTCCCCATGTTAATTTTGGCTTGAAATCTTCAAAAAATGAGCCAAATTGGCTTGGTTCATATTTTTTATTAAATTTTGGCTCAAAAATTGGCTTACAATTTTCCAGCCTCTGAAACATGGTAACAGACTGGTAACTGGGTCCTACTGAACTAGTATCTCTCAACTTAACTAGAGTCTAGTCTGCTAGAGAGCTCAGAGACAGAGAGGCAGGTAACCTACATAGTACATACTAGCCATGTTTTAGAGTAGGTAGGTATGTCAGTTAATGCCAACTATACATATAATTGTCTTAGATTTCAAAAGGTCAATACCTACTCAGATAAGTAGGTTACCTAGGTACCTAATTGGCATAGGTACAATTTTAAATTATTTCTTATGTTCCTATGTTAATTTTGGATTGAAATCTACAAAATAAGCTAAATTGGCTTAGGTAGCTCGGAATTTTTGTGAAATTTTTTGGCTCTAAAATTGGCTTAGGTACCTACAATTTTCCAGCCTCTGAAACATGACATACTTGGTAATAGCTACCTATATACCTTCCTACTATTTTGTAATTTTAGCTTATAAGCCATAGCTAAGTGGTACTTCAGGATATAAAACAAATTAAACTACCAATCTTGCTACCTAATTAGGTAGATTGGCTTAGCCCAGGTACATTTTCCAACTCAAAATATCAAGAGACGAGTGACGACTTACCTGATGAAGAGGTTTTGTTATACAAACATATTTCGAGCGGATTCTCAATGTTAATAATGAGTTTTTGGACCTAGATTTACAATTTAAAATAGGTAGGTATAGGTATTTCAAATTTCAAATCTCTACAGTGTAACAGATCTAAAGCACAATAGAATGGTCTTGAAATTCGAGCCAAATTAGGCGGTAATAAAGGGTTGAGAAACAAAAGCTAAGCGTAATGATTGGTATACAGTTTCAAAACCTTTATAAAAACTGTTTGTAGATTCCAGTATCTTCAAACAGATTTGTATTGTTTGAGAAATAGTTCGGCTAAGTGTTTTATACTATATTCAGATTCACAGCATAAGCTGTATCTACTCCAAATATATTTCAAGGAACTGAATGAGTTTATCAATAAATACATAGGTAATTTTAAAATTAATAAAAATATTATTTTTTATAGGTACCTAATGGTTTATTGATATTCCTGATTCAATTTACGTACTTTTCATCGAATGAATCATTCTTTCCGGACTAAACCTATACTTTTTTATTACATGAATAGTTATTACAATTCATTATCCATAATTATTGTATATATACACTCCCATAAATAACATTGCAATAATTAGCTATATATATATACTTCGTTTTCTATGCCTGCGCTTCGTTTTCTATGCAATGAGATGCGGTTAAGAGACTCTTGTTTGCCGCTAACTTCAACCGTTTTACGTGAGTGTTAAGAGCTTAGCACATCAAGATTGTAACAGTTTTCACTGGTACTAAGCGCTTAAGAGACTTTACCTTGAACAACCCGATTTTTGCGGTTAAGAGACTTTGGCTTGTGGCCCTTCAAATGATCTATCTACAGCAGAGTGATCTATCTACAGAAAATGATCTATCTACAGCAAAGAATCTTTCTACTGCAAAGGAACTATTTACAGCAGAAGATCTTTCTACAGCAGAGGATCTTTCTACAGCAAAGTATCTCTCTACAGCAAAGGATCTATTTACAGTATTGGATCTATCAACAGCAAAGGTTTTATCAACAGTAATGGATCTATCTACAGAAAAGGATCTATCAACAGAGAAGGATTTATCTACAGCGAAGGATCTATCTACAGCAAAGGATCTATCTGCAGCAAAAGATCTATCTACGGGAAATGATTTTTCATTTATTTATAGCAAAGGATCTTAGATCTATTTACAGCAAAGGATCTATCTACGATAAATGATCTATCTACTACAGAAGATCTATCTACAGCAAAGGATCTATCTACATTGAAGGATCTATCTACAGCAATGGATCAATCTACAGCGAAGGATTTATCTTCAGCAAAGGATCTAATTACAGCAGAGGAACTTTATACAGCAAAGGATCAATCTAAAGCAAAGGATCTATCTACAGCACAGTAATCTATCTGCAGTAAGGGATCTATCTACAGCAAAGAATCTATCTACACCAAAGGATCTTTCTACAGTGCAGAATCTGTCAACATCAAATGATCTATCTACAGCAAATGATCTATTTACAGCAAAAGAACTTTTTACATTAAAGGATCTTTCTACATTAAAGGATCTATATACAGCAAAGGATCTAGACGAGGGAATTTCTCACGAGAGAACTTGGTCACATCTAGGAATCCGATTTCACACTCCTCTTCTAGTTAGGTGATAGATCCTTATATACCTTAACTACTCTCCAACCTTCTAGGTACAAGGTTAGGGTACGACAAGGTTTTGAGTTAACTTTGGCGTTTCATTGTGTTAGTACGGATACCAGTAATTGCTTTGTTGTTCTAGCGAAAATTCTTGCAGGAAATTAGATGAATTCTTGCAGGTAATTAGAGGTTCCATTGTGATAGCAACTAATTACCACTAATTGTCTTGTTTTTCTCGCCTAAACTCTAGCAGGTAATTAGAGGTAATTAGACACTCGTTATCATAAAAACATTTTGTTAACATAGTATAATATTTTCTAATAGAATATAATATAATATTTTATTTGAATATTTTATTAATTATTCTTCCCTCAGATACTAAAATAATAATTGCGAATTAATTATTACTGGTAGTGAAAGTAATATCTACTATTATCTACGTGAAGTTCTACTATCTACTTTAAAGCTGAAGCTTGGTGAAGCTTGGTTAGGCAAATGATCCCTCTACAGTTAAGGATCTATCAACAGCAAAAAATCTATCTACAGCAAAAGATCTATTAACAGCAAAAGTTCTATATTTTACAAAGGATCTATCTACAGCAAAGGATCTATCTACAGGAAAGTATCTATCTACAGCAAAGGATCTATCTACAGCAAAGGATTTATCTACAGCAAAGGATCTATCTACAGCAAAGGATCTATCTTCAGCAAAGGATCTTTCTACAGAATAGGATCTATCTACAGCAAAGAATCTTTCTACAATATGTGCTCTATTTACTGCAAAGGATCTATCTACAGCAAAAGATCTATCTACAGCAAATGATCAATCTATAGCAAAGGATATATCTACAGTAATGGAACTCTATACAGCCAAAGGATTCATTTACAGCAAAGGATCTATCTACAACAAATGATCTATCTACAGCAAAGGATCTATTTATAGCGGAGATCTTTCTACAGCAAAGGATCTAATACAGCAAAAGATCTATCTACAACAAATGATCTATCTACAGCAAAGGATCTATTTATAGCGGAGAATCTTTCTACAGCAAAGGATCTAATACAGCAAAGGATCTATCTTCAGCAAAGGATCTATCTACAGCTAAGGATCTATCTACAGCAAAGGACCTATATACAGTACAGGGATCTATTACAGCGAAAGATCAATCTACAGCAAAGGATCTATCTACAGTAAAGGATCTATCTACAGCATAGAATCTATCTACAGCAAAGGATCTATCTACAGTAAGGGATCTTTTTGCAGCGAAGGATCAATCTACAGCAAATGATCTATTTACAGCGAAGGATCGATCTACAGCAAAATATCTATCAACAGCAAAGGATCTATCTACAGCAAAGGATCTATCTACAGTCAAGGATTTATCTACTGCAAAGGTTCTATCTACAGCAAAGGATTAATCTACAGTTAAGGATCTATCTTAAGCAAAGGATCTATCTACAGCAAAGGATCTATCTACAGCAAAGGATCTATCTACAGCAAAGGATCTATCTACAAAAAAGGATCTAATTACTGCAGAGGAACTTTATACAGCGAAGGATCTATCTGAAGCAAAGGCTCTATCTACAGCAAAGTATCTATCGACAGTAAAGGATCTATCTACAACAAAGGATCCATTTACAGCAAAGGATCTGTTCACAGCAAAGGATCTATCTACAACAAATAATTTATCTACAGCAAATAATATATGTTCAGAAAAGAATCTATAAACAGCAGAGGATCTATCTACAGCGAAGGATCTATCTACAGTAAATGAACTATATACAGCAAAGTATATATCTACAGTTAAGGATCTATCAACAGCAAAGGATCTATCTACAGCAAAAGATCTATTAACAGCAAAAGTTCTATATTCTGCAAAGGATCTATCTACAGCAAAGGATCTATCTACAGGAAAGTATCTATCTACAGCAAAGGATCTATCTACAGCAAAGGATTTATCTACAGTAAAGGATCCATCTACAGCAAAGGATCAATCTACAGCAAAGGATTTATCTACAGCAAAGGATCCATCTACAGCAAAGGATCTATCTTCAGCAAAGGATCTTTCTACAGAATAGGATCTATCTACAGCAAAGGATCTATCTACAGGAAAGTATCTATCTACAGCAAAGGATCTATCTACAGCAAAGGATTTATCTACAGCAAAGGATCCATCTACAGCAAAGGATCAATCTATAGCAAAAGATATATCTACAGTAATGGAACTCTATACAGCCAAAGGATTCATTTACAGCAAAGGATCTATCTACAACAAATGATCTATCTACAGCAAAGTATCTATTTATAGCGGAGAATCTTTCTACATCAAAGGATCTACTACAGCAAAGGATCTATCTACAGCAAAGGGTCTTTCTACAATATGTGCTCTATTTACAGCAGAGGATCTATCTACAGCAAAAGATCTATCTACAGCAAATGATCAATCTATAGCAAAGGATATATCTGCAATAATGGAACTCTATACAACCAAAGGATTCATTTACAGCAAAGGATCTATCTACAACAAATGATCTATCTACAGCAAAGGATCTATTTATAGCGGAGAATCTTTCTACAGCAAAGGATCTACAACAGCAAAGAATATATGTTCAGAAAAGAATCTATAAACAACAGAGGATCTATCTACAGCGAAGGATCTATCTACAGTAAATGAACTATATACAGCAAATGATCCATCTACAGTTAAGGATCTATCAACAGCGAAGGATCTATCTACAGCAAAAGATCTATTAACAGCAAAAGTTCTATATTCTGCAAAAGATCTATCTACAGCAAAGGATCTATCTACAGGAAAGTGTCTATCTACAGCAAAGGATCTATCTACAGCAAAGGATTTATCTACAGCAAAGGATCCATCTACAGCAAAGGATCTATCTTCAGCAGAGGATCTTTCTACAGAATAGGATTTATCTACAGCAAAGGATCCATCTACAGCAAAGGATCTATCTACAGCAAAGGATCTTTCTACAATATGTGCTCTATTTACAGCAAAGTATCTATCTACAGCAATAGATCTATCAACAGCAAATGATCAATCTATAGCAAAGGATATATCTACAGTAATGGAACTCTATACAGCCAAAGGATTCATTTACAGCAAAGGATCTATCTACAACAAATGATCTATCTACAGCAAAAGATCTATTTATAGCGGAGAATCTTTCTACAGAAAAGAATCTACTACAGCAAAGGATCTATCTTCAGCAAAGGATCTATTAACAGATAAGGATCTATCTACAGCAAAGGACCTATATACAGTAAGGGATCTATTTACAGCGAAGGATCAATCTACAGCAAAGGATCAATCTACAGCAAAGGATCTATCTACAGCATAGGATCTATCTACAGCAAAGGATCTATCTACAGTAATGGATCTTTTTGCAGCGAAGGATCAATCTACAGAAAAGGATCTATTTACAGCGAAGGATCAATCTACAGCACAGGATCTATCTACAGCAAAGGATCTATCTACAGCAAAAAATCTATCTACAGTCAAGGATTTATCTACTGCAAAGGATCTATCTACAGCAAAGGATTAATCTACAGTTAAGGATCTATTTACAGCAAAAGATCTTTCTACAACAGAGGATCTTTCTACATTAAAGGATCTATCTACAGCAAATGATCTATCTACAGCAGAGTGATCTATCTACAGAAAATGATCTATCTACAGCAAAGAATCTATCTACACCAAATGATCTTTCTACAGCGAAAGATCTGTCAACAGCAAAGGATCTTTCTACTGCAAAGGATCTATTTACAGCAGAAGATCTTTCTACAGCAGAGAATCTTTCTACAGCAAAGTATCTCTCTACAGCAAAGGATCTATTTACAGTATTGGATCTATCAACAGCAAAGGTTTTATCAACAGTAATGGATCTATCTACAGAAAAGGATCTATATACAGAGAAGGATTTATCTACACCGAAGGATCTATCTACAGCAAAGGATCTATCTACAGCAAAGGATCTATCTACGGGAAAGGATTTTTCATTTATTTATAGCAAAGGATCTTAGATCTATTTACAGCAAAGGATCTATCTACGATAAATGATGTATCTACTACAAAAGATCTATCTACAGCAAAGGATCTATCTACATTAAAGGATCTATCTACAGCAATGGATCAATCTACAGCGAAGGATTTATCTTCAGCAAAGGATCTAATTACAGCAGAGGAACTTTATACAGCAAAGGATCAATCTAAAGCAAAGGATCTATCTACAGCAAAGTAATCTATCTGCAGTAAGGGATCTATCTACAGCAAAGAATCTATCTACACCAAAGGATCTTTCTGCAGTGCAGAATCTGTCAACGGCAAATGATCTATCTACAGCAAATGATCTATTTACAGCAAAAGATCTTTTTACAACAAAGGATCTTTCTACATTAAAGGATCTATCTACAGCAAAGGATCTATCTACGGGAAAGGATTTTTCATTTATTTATAGCAAAGGATCTTAGATCTATTTACAGCAAAGGATCTATCTACGATAAATGATCTATCTACTACAAAAGATCTATCTACAGCAAAGGATCTATCTACATTAAAGGATCTATCTACAGCAATGGATCAATCTACAGCGAAGAATTTATCTTCAGCAAAGGATCTAATTACAGCAGAGGAACTTTATACAGCAAAGGATCAATCTAATGCAAAGGATCTATCTACAGCATAGTTATCTATCTGCAGTAAGGGATCTATCTACAGCAAAGGATCTATCTACAATATATGATATATTTACAGCAAAGGATCTATCTACAGCTAAGAATCTATCTACAGAAAATGATCAATCTATAGCAAAGGATTTATCTACAGTAAAGGAACTCTATACAGCCAAAGGATCCATTTACAGAAAAGGCTCTATCTACAACAAAGGATCTATCTACAGCAAGGGATCTATCGACAGTAAAGGATCTATCTACAACAAAGAAACTATCTACAGCAAAAAATATATGTTCAGAAAAGAATCTATAAACAGCAGAGGATCTATCTACAGCGAAGGATCTATCTACAGTAAAGGAACTCTATACAGCCAAAGGATCCATTTACAGCAAAGGCTCTATCTACAACAAAGGATCTATCTACAGCAAAGGATCTATCTACAGTCAAGGATTTATCTACTGCAAAGGATCTATCTACAGCAAAGGATTAATCTACAGTTAAGGATCTATCTTAAGCAAAGGATCTATCTACAGCAACGGATCTATCTAAAGCCAATGATCTATTTAAAACAAAGGATCTAATTACAGCAGAGGAACTTTATACAGCAAAGGATCAATCTACAGCAAAGGATCTATCAACAGCAAAGTAATCTATCTGCAGTAAGGGATCTATCTACAGCAAAGCATCTATCTACAGCAAAGGATCTATCTACAGCAAGGGATCTATCGACAGTAAAGGATCTATCTACAACAAATAAACTATCTACAACAAAAAATATATGTTCAGAAAAGAATCTGTAAACAGCAGAGGATCTATCTACAGCGAAGGATATATCTACAAAAGGAACTCTATACAGCCAAAAGATCCATTTACAGCAAAGGCTCTATCTATAACAAAGGATCTATCCACAGCAATGGATCTATTCATAGTGGAGAATCTTTCTACAGCAAAGGATCAACTACAGAAAAGGATCTATTTTCAGCAAAGGATCTATCTAGAGCAAAGGATCTATCTACAGCAAAGGACCTATCTACAGTAAGGGATCTATTTACAGCGAAGGATCAAACTACAGCAAAGGATCTATCTACAGCAAAGGATTTATCTACAGCATAGGATCTATCTACAGCAAAGGATCTATCTACAGTAAGGGATCTTTTTGCAGCGAAGGATTAATCTACAGCAAAGGATCTATTTACAGCGAAGAATCGATATACAGCAAAGGATCTATCTACAGCAAAGGATCTATCTACAGCAAAGGATCTATCTACAATCAAGGATTTATCTACTGCAAAGGATCTATCTACAGCAAAGGATCAATCTACAGTTAAGGATCTATCTTAAGCAAAGGATCTATCTACAGCAAAGGATCTATCTACAGCAAAAGATCTATCTACAGCAAATGATCAATATATAGCAAAGGATATATCTACAGTAATGGAACTCTATACAGCCAAAGGATTCATTTACAGCAATGGATCTATCTAAAACAAATGATCTATCTACAGCAAAGGATCTATTTATAGCGGAGAATAGGATCTACAGATAAGGATCTAATACAGCAAAGGATCTATCTTCAGCAGAGGATCTATCTACAGTTAAGGATCTATCTACAGCAAAAGACCTATATACAGTAAGGGATCTACTTACAGCGAAAGATCAATTTACAGAAAAGGATCTATCTACAGCAAAGGATCTATCTACAGCAAAGGATCTATCTACAGTCAAGGATTTATCTACTGCAAAGGATCTATCTACAGCAATGGATTAATCTACAGTTAAGGATCTATCTTAGCAAAGGATCTATCTACAGCAAAGGATCTATCTAAAGCCAACGATTTATTTAAAACAAAGGATCTAATTACAGCAGAGGAACTTTATACAGCAAAGGATCAATCTACAGCAAAGGATCTATCAACAGCAAAGTAATCTATCTGCAGTAAGGGATCTATCTACAGCAAAGCATCTATTTACAGCACAGCATCTATCTACAGCAAGGGATCTATCGACAGTAAAGGATCTATCTACAACAAGGAAACTATCTACAGCAAAAAATATATGTTCAGAAAAGAATCTATAAACAGCAGAGGATCTATCTACAGCGAAGGATCTATCTACAGTAAATGAACTATATACAGCAAATGATCCATCTACAGTTAAGGATATGAAGAGTAACTTTGATTAGTGATCTACGCAAAATTCTCCATCGCTAACTAGTAACAGTGTAAAGTGATCTACAGCTCCAGATCACTTTACAAAAGTTCTAAATGATTCGACTGTAAAGTGCTCTACACCCGTAGATCACTTTTCATTACTCTCACTTCGCATTCAAACATAGTAATCTACGGTAATATAAGCGTAGATCATTATTCAGGTATCAATGTTACTCTCTCACAGACTGCAACTGATCTACGCTAAGAATAATTTTGCAATTTGTAACGAGCCTTCTGATTGGCTAGAGATGCTAGACATTAAGTACAGTGAGTTCTAACATTATTGGTATATTATTACAGTGCAGGTTATTGAGAGTTTTATTATTACTGTACTGCAATAATTATTATTTATAATATAAAGTTAATGAAAAAAATTTGTTGTAACAATGAGTAATTTTTATTAACACAATTCATAATGATATTTTTTATATATATTAAAAAACAATTATTTATATTAAATTGAAGTTTAGATAATATGAACGGTGCAAATAATGTTGCAGATAATTTGAATAGTAATGGTGAGTAAGAAAATAACTATCAATATTTAAAATATCGATGTAGGTAAATGAAACTAAATACAAACAGTGACAGTAAAAGTATACATATATAATACTGTTATTAGTTATTACATTGAAAATAAGTCGTGTGCAATGACACTGTAACTAATTAAAACTATATTTTATTACACATCTAACGATAAAAAATTGTATACTTTTTCCGAACACTAAGTTTTAATATTTTATTGAAACTTTTGAAAAGTCGTCTAAAAAGTGTGACAATTGTAACACAATCATATAATAATTATAATTTAGTCCAATAATGTTATATTATTTTAAGTATCAAATAGTAATTATTGGTCGTTATCAATTTTTTCGATTAATAATTGTAGGTATATCAGTTGTCAATGTAAGTGTTTCTTTTTAATTAATTCCCGCGTTAATAATTTTGGTTTATCATCGTTGTTGGTAGCTAACGGGTTTCTGTGGGGGGGGGGGGGGACTAACAGGGGGAGGGGGTAGATACAGTAGAGAGGTATCCTTTATGTATTTACTACAGTTTCACAAATAGAATAAGAAGTGAATGATTACACTGAGAAATATGATGCCTCTATTTAACTGTTTGCTCATATTTCTTTGTTGACTGATATTTTATAATGTACGACAGTATATAAAATATTAATGAAAGATCATTTTGGCGCTAAGGTCAAGTGGGTTGGGCATGCATTGCTGTGTGTGTGCGTATATTGCTATAAGCTTCGTAGTCAGTTAGGCATGTAGTAACTTGTATTTCTTCGATTTTCTATTGACGATCTATCATTGATATTAGATTCACCTAAAATAAACTGCTTTGGAAATGGTATTTATTTCTGTAATAAATATTAACAATTTTTTAGGAGCCAAGCAATTCAATTTTATAATAATTAAAATGTATGTAAGTGTATGAAGCGGGGCTGACACTGACGGGAAACTCATGAATGGGGAAAACGAACAATGCTTGAAAGAGTATTAGAGTATCTAGGAAAACCTACCTAACTAGGGTATCTATGAACCTAGATAGATACTGTAGTTAGGTAGCTACTGACTAGGGAACTAGATACACTAGTTTTTCCAAGTACACACTTCATCTTGCTGCTAGCAAGATGAAGTCGTGGAAGACAACTAGATAGGTACTAATATGATGGTACAAGAATCGAGCCATCTTGAAATAAGCTCATGTGTATATATTAAACTTAATAAACACATTTAAAAAAACTAGCTTGGTACCTAGTTACACTAGTTAGGTAACTAGTTACAGTAGTCAGGTAACCGAATATACTAGTTAGATACCTAATTCCATTAGTTACCTAACTAGTTACACTAGTTACTCAACTATTTATACTCGTTTTCATTATAAATTACTGTAAGTTACACTAGTTACCTAACTAGCTACACTAGTTAACTAACAAGGTAATCGCACTAGTTACCAAAAAAGGTTACCGACTAGTTACCTAAAAAGGTTACCGCACCAGTTACTTAACGAGGTTACCACACTGGTTAGGTACCTAGTTAACTGGTTAGGTACCTAGGTAACTGGTTAGGTACCTAGTTAACTGGTTAGGTACCTAGGTAACTGGTTAGGTACCTAGTTAACTGGTTAGGTACCTAGGTAACTGGTTAGGTACCTAGGTAACTGGTTAGGTACCTAGGTAACTGGTTAGGTACCAAGGTACACTGGTTTGTGGTTAGGTACCTAGATAACTGGTTAGGTACCCAGGTAACTAGTTAGGTACCCAGGTAACTGGTTAGGTATCTAGGTACAGTGGTTAGGTACCTAGATACACTGGTTAGTGGTTAGGTACACTGGTTAGGTACCAAGGTACACTGGTTAGTGGTTAGGAACCTAGGTACACTGATTAATGGTTATGTACCTAGGTACACTGATTAATGATTAAGTCCCAAGGTACACTGGTTAGTGTCTAGGTACACTGGTTTGGTACCAAGTTACACTGGTTAGTGGTTAGGTACTTAGGTACACTGGTTAGTGGTTAGGTACTTAGGTACACTGGTTAGTGGTTATGTACCTAGGTACACTGGTTAGTGGTTAGGTACCTATACGTACACTGGTAAGTGTCTAGGTACCAAGGTACACTGGATAGTGGTTAGGTACCTAGATACACTGGTTAGTGGTTAGTTACACTGGTTAGGTACCTAGGTACACTGGTTAGTGGTTAGGTACACTGGTTAGTGGTTAGGTACCTAGATACACTGGTTAGTGGTTAGTTACACTGGTTAGGTACCTAGGTACACTGGATAGTGGTTAGGTACCTAGATACACTGGTTAGTGGTTAGTTACACTGGTTAGGTACCTAGGTACACTGGTTAGTGTCTAGGTACACTGGTTAGTGGTTAGGTACCTAGATACACTGGTTAGTGGTTAGTTACACTGGTTAGGTACCTAGGTACCTAACCTCTAACCAGTGTACTAACACT